>CM040238.1:63340527-63366333 GCA_022545495.1 Chrysanthemum lavandulifolium
CAAGTTTGGGAATAGGGATAGCATCCTTTGACGAAATTTTCCTTTTGAGAACATGAGTCCTCTTAGATACTTTCTCGTACTCTCGGTGCTCGTAATACTTCCAAAGACTTGCCTCTCCGGTTTTCCTAGTGGGTGTACCGAGGACTTTTCATCAAGGAAACCTACTTTGCTCGCTTCAACCGCTACCGATATCGTTTGTACGAATAAAGTTCTTTGATAGCATCGATAAGAAGATGATCCGCAACACCGCACCTTGTTTCTTCGTTGTTGAGTCCTTAAACCGACAAAGATTGTGGGGCTTGATGAGTGTCTAAATACTCATCATTTTTATATCGTTAGAATGCCAAAACATCCGAAAACACTCGAAATGCTTCAAAATGATGAAAATATCATAAACAAGTGTTTTATATGTTTTAAATGCAAAACATCAAAATCGATGAAAACGTATCAAGTTTGCATAATTGGCGCTTTAGTTCCCCAAGTTACAAAAGTTGTCAAAATTAGTCCTCAGTAATTCAAAAACTTGTAAAAAGTCATTTAAGGTCCATAGGATTCAAAAGTTGTCAAAACAAACCCTTCCAAGTTTAAAAATCACAAATTGACAACTTTAGTCCTTTAACTTTGGAAAATGTCAAAATAGTCCTTGGTAAGTTTAAAAAGTGAAAACTATCAAAAATAAACCTTGTACTATTTATAATTTACAATATTGGTCCTTCATGATAACTTTGGAGAAAATTACATGTTTTGTCCTCAAGTTTCAAACTTGACAGTTTTGGTCCCTGGATTTACAAAAATAATCAATATTGGTCCTTGTACTATTTAATATTTACGAGGTTTGGTCCTTGTGAGAGCTTTGGAATAGTATCAAGATCGGTCCCTTCACTTTGCGAAATTACACAATTGGTCCTTGGGCTTATATTAATAACAAACCAAACGGATCCTCATTATTAATATCCAAATCTATATCCAGGTCAAACCCGACTTAGGCCCAACTCCTAAACAAACCCGGCCCAAAGTTTAAAACCCGAAACCGCCGAGTACTATTCATCCATCTCTCCCACCCTCAGATACACCATACCGTGGTTTTACCACTCACCACCTCCTTTACACTGCTTCCCGACTTCTACCCACTCCCTAACACCTAACACATCCATCCAAATAGCATTAAATGCTAAAACCCCTTCATGACCTTTCCGCCAAAAGTGCCAAGTGCACGTACATGATGAAATCAAAGGAATTAATGGTTAGATCAAGGTGGGATATGTTTTGAGGTCGACAAGGATGCTAAAAGTCATTTAAAAGCAAGTTTGAAGCAAAAAGAAGACTAAGTAGGATAGCTTAGTTTAGTTTTAGGTCGCTTTAGTGTAATTTTAAATTCGATTGTAAATTAAAGTTTCAAGTACCTTTCTAAGCAATTTTAATGTATTGTGCATCTTTCAAGCAATCAATTTCAATTTTCGCCTCGGTTTTCATGTTATGCAAATTTCACTTTTGTTAAAAATTCTCAAAGTATTCTAATGATGTTGCTAGTTGTTAGTAAGAATCGAATAAGCCCACATAAGCTTCCATAAAGCTTATTCGTGCTTTTATTAACCTTAAAACTCGCTTTAGTTTCAAAACGAAAAATTCTCAAAAATTCAAATAATTTAGTTATAAAATTAAAAACTATGGAAAATGGTGCAAGAGGTTGAAGCAAAGGTCTTGATTTTGGATTTATTTTGGGTATAGAGCTTCATGGGAAGTCGAGGATAGTTAGAGTTCATTGGTTCCATGATCTTAGCTTTGATCACTTGTAAGCAATTTCTCAAAATTTGCATCTCTTAGTTTATCTATTAAATGTGTGTTAATTTTGGTTTAATTTTGTCTAAATACTGATTAGTTCAAGTTAATTAATAGCTCACTTGGTCTAAAATCTGTTTCAATGTGTTAAGCTTCATAACTGTCATCTTAATGGAGTGTTTGGTTTAATTGTATAAACTGTGCTAGAGGTTATTTTTATCATTGCTCTTGTTTTATACATGCTCTATTAGGTTTTATTAACTCAGTTATAGCATAAAAACCTGTCCTGATTTAGCAAAAGTCAAAATTCCATATCTTTAGCCTTAACAGTCCACTGTTGGAACTTAAGTTACAAAAATTCAGTTTACAAGCCTATAAGTTGTTGGTTTAGCCTTAGATAGCCTTAATATAACTTAATATAACATATGTAGGCAGTAAAATCAATCACAAGTTCAAGAAAGTCAAACTTCCATTTTTTCTCAAAAGTCAAAATCTCAAATAGCTGTTTTTGAATAAAATGAATATTTTTGTGTAGGATTCAATATTAAGTTTTAGCTTAATTCCTTTTGGGAAAATAAACTTTAGTTGCTCAAGAAAAATAGAAAAATACTAGATCAGTTGTATTCAGCTTGTAGAGTGCTTATTTGTTAGCTTATATTGGACACCTTGACTGAGAAAGTGCCCTGTGCACAGATTTGGTGGCTTGGTTCATAAGCTCTTAGAGAGCTTATTAGTGGTCACTAGCTTTTGAAACTTAGCTTTTTGAGAAGCTTACCTAGCCATCTAAAGGTTCCAATCCTAGTTTTTCCATTTTAACTTATTTAGTTAGGTCGCTAGCTTATTCTAGTTCTCGCCATTTTTAGTTTAAGTGTTTCAATTAATCGGTTTTCATCGCTTTTCATAAGCTTCTCAAGAGCTTATTTGTGAAAGCTAAACTTTATAAATTAGTTCTTTGGGAAGCTCACTTGGTTAACTAGGCATTGCGGTTTTCATTTTTATCTTGTAGCTTATTCTAGTGCTTAATTGTTAGCTTAAAGGTTGCCTAGAAACTAAGCGATTGTCTTGTGTAAACCATAGATAAACTTGTGCTTATTTGCTTATTAATTAGTGCTTATTCTTAAGTCATATTGCTTATCTAGTTGATTTAGCTCATTTAAAGTTTCTTAACTTATTTCAGCTTTCAATTTGCTTGTTTTCTAGCTTAAAAGCCATTTTAGCTTAAAAATCCTTTGCTTATTTTCTTTCTAAGCCCACTGTCAAGAAAAGATAAGCTCAATCATGCTTATTGGTAGTTTTTAGAAAATGTTCCATTATATAAATTGCTTATTTCAGGTGTTAAAGTAGTTTGTAAAATAAAATTTGAAAAAAAATGTTTTACAAAAGGGAGAGGCGGGGTCGAACTCGAGACCTCTCCCTTATGGGATGATAGTGGGTACCAGAAACCATTTGCCCTTGGGACTTTCTTGGTTTAACTTTGCAACATCTAATACTTAAGGGTGTGTTCAGTTTAAGCTTATTAACCTTTGCTTATTTTTAACGACTTATTCAGTATAAGTCGTTGTTCCCATTTTAATTTTCATAGGTCCATAAAATCATCTAGTATTTTTACAAAAGTTTGATTTTTCCTAATAGTTTTAATATTTTAAACATTTAATTAGTGTTTTATAGTAATTAATTTATAATAAAAATATAAAAGTCAAAAAATATAAATCTTTTTCTAAAATTTTCTTTTATCATATATTTTGTAAGAAAATTAGTTTCACACTCGTAGGTCTTTTATTTCATAAATTTTACGTTTTTGCTTGCGCCCAAATACCATTTTCGTAAATAACGCTGCTTCCGCTTTTAAACTACGTTTTTAAGTAATTTGAGTTTACGCTTTAGTTAAAATAGGTTATTTAAGTTATTTTGTTTTATAAAATCATAAACGCTCATCGATCCGTAAAAATAGTGATAGCGTTTATTTAATAGATTTTATCTTTTATTTCTTTTAATTTGCATTTAAGTCGCTTTTATTTGTTAATCTTTTCTTAGGTAATTTTCCATCGATATCCTTCGATCACTATCCTTAGTGATCATTCTATCATCTGAAGTTGTTTAATACACCAATTCATCCTCCGTGGGACTTAACGACCGAGAATTCCTATATTCCTCGATCTTAATTGTATTTGTGTTTAAACTGTTTTAAGTCTATTTGACTTGACTGCTTGGACGCGATCAAATTTTGGCGCCACCGGGAGGTCAGAAGCGTGTTTTAAGCATTTCCGCACCGTACTTGCACATATACCACGCTTTGTAAAAGTTTTCAGTAAAGTTAATATAAACCAAAAGTTCATTAACACTTTTCCTAAAGTGTTAACAACACCAAAATATTTTCATTCCTTGTTTTACAAGATATTTATCCAAAACTCCAAAATATTCATCTTTAACCTCTTACCCTTTTGATTCTTTATTCCTTTACCTCTATCAATTTGATTCTAAACTTCTATTCTCATGGAATCTCTCGAGAACGACTTCGGGACTAAGTCGAAAAGCTTGGACTTTATCACAAATGTCTAGAATTCGTGTTGTTCAGAAGATCCATTAATTCGCTCAGGAAATGGAAAGAAAACCGGGGTGACAAAGGACCGGTACTTTCATCGATAATGGAGGTGCTAACACGTCCAACCTACGGTTATTCAAAGATCTAATCCTCGATTGCTTCTAAGTCGCCTAGAATTGATAATAAACTTTCACGATTTACTGTTAAAAGCAAACATGCGTAATTCATCCGGTGACTAGCAAGAATGACTTACCTAATCTTCACGCTTCTCAAGAACCAAAACGGAGTCCATAACTAAGTGGTGGAAATTGCTAGCTCTCGAGCACACTACTTGTCCCACCTCCCATTTTTCTAAATGTTCTTTGAGTCTAAATAGTCATTCGATCACCATGTTGATTTTGTTGATTCTTTGAATGAACTGATTCCTTCTCATAACTCTCAAATTGAATCGTTTATTCCTTGTGTCGGTTGTGGTGAGCCTCTTTTGGTTCACCATGTCGCTGATGTACGTGTGTACAGGTGTGGTAATGATATTCAAACGGAGTTGTTTATTTTGTGGTTCGAGGAATTCATTTGATTATGATCCTAATCCGAACTCATCATTTAACGACCCTCAAATTTTTCTAATTACCCACCACAGCCCGACTTATCTTCATATAATCAACAATCTTCAGAATTTTGTGGAGGTCCTCACCAAGGATTTGAATGTCAATCCGAAACACGTTTGTCTATGAACAGCCCGATGATGCTCGAATTTTGGATATGACCAATATCCATATGATTCACCAATCCGGCCTCAACAGCTTTCTCACAGAGAACTGGAGGTCCCCATTTCACTCGATTGTCAAACAGGAATCCATTTCCTTGTAACAATTATGACTATCACGACCAATCTCCACAAGTGCCAAATAACTCAAATTCCTCAAAGAAACTCAACAAGACACTTATCTAGAGCTTACGAGTCGGTTAAAAGAACCGAGGAGTTGAGTAAGACAAGATTCATAATGATCCCGCTTTTCTTGTGTAATTCAAAATTCACATGAGAAATCCATGGAAGAATTGCTAGTCAAGAGCGTGTCGCTAAAATTAATTCCCAAATTGCCTTTGAAAAGCTATTAAGGAATCAATTGCACAAGAAAAGCAATGATCTAGCTCGCAATTTCGCTTTATTCGATGATAGTGATGATGATGATACACTCAAGATTCATCGATTCATCGATGGATATCCCAATGCTTGAGATTCATTCTCAAACAATCGCTATCACACCAAGCTCCCACTCACTCTTTGAACATGGGGATGAGCTTCTTGACACTGTTCACGAAAAGGAATCGGACGAATTCATAAAGTCTAGTGTTGAGGACCTTGTCCCAATCCCAAGAGAGTCACAGGAATTCTCGAGCATTTGTGTGATATCCCTACCCTCCTGCCTTCCAAAATGATCATGTTGAGATGTTCTCCGATTCGATGAGGACTATTCTTTATCTTGTGGAGACATAAGTTATGTGGGGAATTACCTTCGAGCTTGTTAGCTTAGGAGAAGAGAATGAAGAAGAATAATCCAAGACAAGCTCTTCGTCTTACAAGATTGAATGTTAATCTTCTCATTTCTAGAATCGAGGCTTTTAATGAAGAGCCTACTTCATATACTATCCCTTTGAGGATAGTGAACTTTTGTTCAATGATTCTATTCCCGAATTGCAAACGCTCCATTTTGATCATATGGGAGAGAAGATTAGTGGTATTACCACTTCTCATTCTCATAATTCTCTCCCAATTATGAATCATTCACTTTTGATGAGTTCCCTAGTGAACTCGGTCAAATCAATCTCGAATATGAATCATTTTCCTTTGAGGAGTTCTCCGTGAACTCACTCATATCATATCTCCACCGAGTATGATAACTTCTACTTTGATCTAGACACACCCGGGATATGTCTAGACCAATTGAGCTTAAAAATGAAATTCATGAAACCATGAATTCTCCCATGAGTGATGATGAGTTAATCATGATCTTTATCATGACTTTCTTTCTCTTTTCACTTATCCCGTAGCTTCTCCTATTCTTCACTCCTTCGGAATGAAGACATTATCTTTGACCCCAGCATTTTCATTAATCATTTTGAGCAGTTTTGTATATCTCATCGGTGTGGAACTTTCATGTACTTCAATGTTTATACAAACATCTTGCATAAAAGTCCGATGGAGATTGTCTCTTCCACTTACTTCCCATGAACCAATTAATTGGGTCGAGTCAAGCTAGCGACTGATAATCAAAAACGATAGCTTAACATGGGTTTTCACCGTGTGTACCACCTAGTGTGGGGAGATGCCCCACATGTTGTATATAAACCTTAAAATGAATGAAAATTGTAAATATTCAAAAATGTAATAATTGTTGTGTTTCTACACTTAGTTAGTAAATGTTATCTTTTTACGTTCTAAGTTTGACATTACAATGACCAGGTATTTTGAATATTGAGGACAATATTCATTTCTAAGTGTGGAAATTCGCGAATTTGATCATAAATGTACCCTTTTAGTCCCTTTTTCCCCAAAATGGCCAAATTTTAAAATTTTTATTTAGTGGAAGTACTATGTACTAAACACAACAAATGGTAATCATCCACCATGTCTAACCCACATAAGGATTGGCTAATCCGAGAGCAAACGGCTCTTGGTAAAGATATCTCAAATCCGTTTATGGCTTGCAATTTGCCTAAAATTGTATGGTGTTCAACTCACCATATCTTTAAACTAGTGAAGAGTTGGCTAGCCCATAAGTTTATGGCTTGTGGTAAAGGCGATGGAAAATCCATAATTGGTAATCGACTCACCAAAGATAATATTGATAATTTATCTAAGAGTTGGCTAGTCCGAATGGTGCGGCTCGGTAAAGACAAATCAAATCCGTTGACGACTTATGATTTGCTCAAAATCATTTGGTTATCGTTGTGCCAAAGTTCTTACTTGAACCAAACAATTGGCTACTCGAGTAATGGCTTTTGGTAAAGAGATAAAATCCATTAAATTTTCATAAATCATTGCTAGGGACTAGCAATATCTTAGTAGTGGGGATTGATGAGTGTCAAATACTCATCATTTTATCTTGTTAGAATGCCAAAACATCCGAAAACACTCGAAATGCTTCAAAATGATGAAAATATCATAAACAAGTGTTTTATATGTTTTAAATGCAAAACATCAAAATCATGAAAAACGTATCAAGTTTGCATAATTGGCAGTTTTAGTCCCCCAAGTTACAAAAGTTGTCAAAATTAGTCCCTGGTAATTCAAAAACTTGTAAAAAGTCATTTAAGGTCCATAGGATTCAAAAGTTGTCAAAACAAACCCTTCCAAGTTTAAAAATCACAAATTGACAACTTTAGTCCTTTAACTTTGGAAAATGTCAAAAATAGTCCTTGGTAAGTTTAAAAAAGTGAAAACTATCAAAAATAAACCTTGTACTATTTATAATTTACAATATTGGTCCTTCATGATAACTTTGGAGAAAATTACATGTTTTGTCCCTCAAGTTTCAAACTTGACAGTTTTGGTCCCTGGATTTACAAAAATAATCAATATTGGTCCTTGTACTATTTAATATTTACAGGTTTGGTCCTTGTGAGAGCTTTGAATAGTATCAAGATCAGTCCCTTCACTTTAAGCGAATTACACAATTGGTCCTTGGGCTTATATTAATAACAAACCAAACGGATCCTCATTATTAATATCCAAATCTATATCCAAATCAAACCCGACTTAGGCCCAACTCCTAAACAAACCCGCCCAAAGTTTAAAACACGAAACCACGAGTACTATTCATCCATCTCCCACCCTCAGATACACCATACCAGGTGGTTTTACCACCTCACCACCTCCTTTACACCTGTCTCCCAGCTTCTTACCCACTCCCTAACACCTAACACATCCATCCAAATAGCATTAAATGCTAAAAACCTGCTTCATGACCTTTCCCGCCAAAAGTGCCAAGTGCACGTACATGATGAAATCAAAGGAATTAATGGTTAGATCAAGGTGGGATATGTTTTGAGGTCGACAAGGATGCTAAAAAGTCATTTAAAAGCAAGTTTGAAGCAAAAGAGAAGACTAAGTAGGATAGCTTAGTTTAGTTTTAGGTCGTTTTAGTGTAATTTTAAATTCCATTAAAATTAAAGTTTCCAAGTACCTTTCTAAGCAATTTTAATGTATTGTGCATCTTTCGAAGCAATCAATTTCAATTTTCAGTTCAGTTTTCATGTTATGCAAATTTCACTTTTGTTAAAAAATTCTCAAAGTATTCTAATGATGTTGCTAGTTGTTAGTAAGAACTGAATAAGCCCACATAAGCTTCCATAAAGCTTATTCAGGCTTTTATTAACCTTAAAACTCAGTTTAGTTTCAAAACAGAAAAATTCTCAAAAATTCAAATAATTTAGTTATAAAATTAAAAACTATGGAAAATGGTGCAAGAGGTTGAAGCAGTGCTGATTTTGGATTTATTTTGGGTATAGAGCTTCATGGGAAGCTGTAGGATAGTTAGAGTTCATTGGTTTCATGATCTTAGCTTTGATCACTTGTAAGCAATTTCTCAAAATTTGCATCTCTTAGTTTATCTATTAAATGTGTGTTAATTTTGGTTTAATTTTGTCTAAATACTGATTAGTTCAAGTTAATTAATAGCTCACTTGGTCTAAAAATCTGTTTCAATGTGTTAAGCTTCATAATCGTCATCTTAATGGAGTGTTTGGTTTAATTGTATAAACTGTATAGAGGTTATTTTATCATTGCTCTTGTTTTATACATGCTCTATTAGGTTTTATTAACTCGGTTATAGCATAAAAACTGTCTCCGATTTAGCAAAAGTCAAAATTCCATATCTTTAGCCTTAATGTCCTTTATTGGAACTTAAGTTACAAAATTCAGGTTTACAAGCCTATAAGTTGTTGGTTTAGCCTTAGATAGCCTTAATATAACTTAATATAACATATGTAGGCGGTAAAATCAATCACAAGTTCAAGAAAGTCAAACTTCCATTTTTCTCAAAAGTCAAAATCTCAAATAATTGTTTTGAATAAAATGAATATTTTGTGTAGGATTCAATATTAAGTTTTAGCTTAATTCCTTTTGGGAAAATAAACTTTAGTTGCTCAAGAAAATAGAAAAATACTAGATCGCTTGTATTCACTTGTAGAGTGCTTATTTGTTAGCTTATATTGGACACCTTGATCGAGAAAGTGCCACATGCACGATTTATGGCTTGGTTCATAAGCTCTTAGAGAGCTTATTAGTGGTCACTAGCTTTTGAAACTTAGCTTTTGAGAAGCTTACCTAGCCATCTAAAGGTTCCAATCCTAGTTTTCCATTTTTAACTTATTTAGTTAGTTGCTAGCTTATTCTAGTTCTGTCCATTTTTAGTTTAAGTGTTTCAATTAATCAGTTTTCATCAGTTTTTCATAAGCTTCTCAAGAGCTTATTTGTGAAAGCTAAACTTTATAAATTAGTTCTTTGGGAAGCTCACTTGGTTAACTAGGCATTGCAGTTTTCATTTTTATCTTGTAGCTTATTCTAGTGCTTAATTGTTAGCTTAAAGGTTGCCTAGAAACTAAACAGTGTACTGTGTAAACCATAGATAAACTTGTGCTTATTTGCTTATTAATTAGTGCTTATTCTTAAGTCATATTGCTTATCTAGTTGATTTAGCTCATTTAAAGTTTCTTAACTTATTTCAGTTTTCAATTTGCTTGTTTTCTAGCTTAAAAGCCATTTTAGCTTAAAAATCCTTTGCTTATTTTCTTTCTAAGCCCACTGTCAAGAAAAGATAAGCTCAATCTGTGCTTATTGGTAGTTTTAGAAAATGTTCCATTATATAAATTGCTTATTTCATTGTGTTAAAGTAGTTTGTAAAATAAAATTTGAAAAAAAAATGTTTTACAAAAGGGAGAGGTGGGTCGAACACGAGACCTCTCCTTATGGGGATGATAGTGGGTACACAGTAAACCATTTGCCCTTGGGACTTTCTTGGTTTAACTTTGCAACATCTAATACTTAAGGGTGTGTTCGGTTTAAGCTTATTAACCTTTGTTTATTTTTAACACTTATTCGTATAAGCTGTTGTTCCCATTTTAATTTTCATAGGTCCATAAAATCATCTAGTATTTTTACAAAAGTTTGATTTTTCCTAATAGTTTTAATATTTTTAAACATTTAATTAGTGTTTTATAGTAATTAATTTATAATAAAAATATAAAAGTCAAAAATATAAATCTTTTTCTAAAATTTTCTTTTATCATATATTTTGTAAGAAAATTAGTTTCACACTCGTAGGTCTTTTATTTCATAAATTTTACGTTTTGCTTAGCTCAAATGCCATTTTCGTAAATAACGCTCGTTTCCGCTTTTAAACTACGTTTTTAAGTAATTTGAGTTTACGTTTTAGTTAAAATAGGTTATTTAAGTTATTTTGTTTTATAAAATCATAAACGTTCATCGATCCGTAAAAATAGTGATAGCGTTTATTTAATAGATTTTATCTTTTATTTCTTTTAATTTGCATTTAAGTCGCTTTTATTTGTTAATCTTTTTCTTAGGTAATTTTCCATCGATATCCTTACTGATCACTATCCTTAGTGATCATTCTATCATCTGAAGTTGTTTAATACACCAATTCATCCTCCGTGGGACTTAACGACCCAGGAATTCCCTATATTCCTCTGATCTTAATTGTATTTGTGTTTAAACTGTTTTAAGTCTATTTGACTTGACTGTTTTGGACGCGATCAGGGCTCATACAACACGGAGTGTTGGTTGGGGTCATCAAGTCTCAAGGGAATATCAGGATTATATCCTAGAGCTCTTTGGATCAACAGTTTGGTGTATCTGATATACGGGATCTTGGTGCCAGGCTTTTTAAGGTAAGACATCATGTCGTCCCATATCGTAGCTTCAACTTCTATGTGTTTCATGTTGACCATAGCCCAAAATATTTGTAGTTCCATGAGCTTGGGATGCTCATGACCACTATTACGTCCGAAACGGATTTGGCAATCATTATGTGAGGGTTCTCCATGGTCGGGAATGTTCTTAAGATCCACAGATGAGTGCTTTGTGATTACCTGGCGGCTTCATCATAGCCGATGTCGACCATGAACCGGAGAGCGACCTTTTCGGTTGGAGTAGCATTGTATTCGTGAGGCTCGATGGCGGGAATAAGAAGAATAGCCCTCAAATCTGTGGCGTGATGGTGACTTGTTTATTGTTAAGCGTCACCGTTCTGACTTTGACCTTTAACCTTTGTATTGTATTCCAAAATTGGTGAATGTAGATCTTGACACAATGGCGAATTTGTGAGCATGTTACGTAAGGGTGATTCGAGAATATCCACCGCAATCGACACGAAGACTCGGAACAAGTGAAGTTATCAAAATCAACTCGAGGTTATTCTTTCCAATCTTCATTGTGTAACCGTCGGGAAGATGTCTTCAACAGTGAGAACATTTGGTGCATCCACATTTTGCATTTGAATGTCCATATCGTGATCTGAAAGATATTTAGCCAAAAGAACCAACATATCGAAAGACATTACGTTAGTCAACAGTTTATTTTATTATCTATTTGTTAAATGTGATATGTCAATGATTGTTACGAGTCCAATGTCACTTGTTAGTCCAATAGTCGTAAGACGTCGAGATAAGTTTCGTGAGTTGATTAATTTTGAGTTTTAAAGTCTAAGTTTTCACTTATTTTCACAACTTATTAAACATTTAAGCTTATTAGTGACATTTTGGTTTCGTGACGTTATGATTTATTTATTTACAAGTTTGCACGCGTAACAATTCACAAATTTTGGTTAAAATTAGGCTTAGGCGTAGGTTTTGCAAGCTTATGCGTAACGATGAACCATACGCGTAGTTATCGACTTATCGTGGGATCTTCACATCGCCGTAAGAAATGTTACGCGTGAGAAAAGAGGGCCTTAAGCATAGAGCTTATGCGTGGCGTATATGGGAGCTTAAGCGTAAGGCTTACTCGTAAGAGTGAACCTTATGCGTAAAGCTTCTTGTTTAAACATATCCTTCGCAGGATCTGCGTAGTCCCCTTTGTAGAACCTTACGTAAAGGTTACGCATAAGATTTCTCTTCAAGATAACATTCTACGCGTGGGTGATCCTTATGCGTAGAAGCTCAATTAACCTTGATTCTGAATTTTCACGCGTAATAATCCTGAAATAAATGAATCACAACACATCCATTAACACCATATTCAATCCTTTTCAGTTCTAATATGAAGTATCAATAAAAAACAGTTATGCGTAGAAAACTGCTTATGCGTAAAACTTAAACCCTAGGATTCAATTTTTACGAATAAGAGATTTAACTATAGAAATAGCACCAAATCTTTTCTGGGTTATCTTAGAGGCCTAGTGAGTTGTCCTAAACAATTTTTAACACAAAAACCCTTGTGAATCAAAAGTACCTAATTCGTATGAACATAAACCCTAAATCTTAATTTTCACAAAATTGATGTTTCTGGGTATGTATCAAGCAAGGTTTTGGTAAATTAAACATGTTAACAACATAACACAACCATCTTTTTAACCAGAAACTTTCCCAAATGAAAACACCCAAATTTACGCTTAAACCCTAATTTTGAAAAATGGTCAATTCGTGTTTCTGGGTGGATTTGTTTGATAGAAATGGTTTAAGAGATTTTATAACAACATTTTAACACAACCATTTTATCAAGAAACACCCAATGATGATTTTGTGTTCATAGCATACGCGTAGAACACAAAGATCAATCAAACAAAAATCCATCCGTTGGATGTTTATGATTTTAAAACCTATGTTTGTAAACACCTTAGGATCATATAAACACTTACAAATCAAGAATTTAAAGCACGGATTGATGGATTGAATCTTAAGCGTAGATATTGGTAGTTGGAGAAGTAAATGTATGAAGTTAATGTTTTTGAAATATTATGTGAGGTATTTTGTTAAAAAATACTTTGAGCATTTGACAATTACAGTCCCTCCACCTTAACCATTTTCGTCCAACGCCCATAACTTCCATTTTGGTTACCAAACGTATGATTTTTTGAAGGAAACTTGACGACACTCCCCCTCGACTTAAGAAATAATGAAATTTTATAAAGTTGAGCCCGGAGAGTGTCGGTAAACCAGAAATGTGACCACCATTATCAAAGAAACAACCGGGATGAGATAACATGCAAGTACAAGGTTTTATGAAACCGAAAAATATTTACTTTCTCCCCCTCAACACTTGACCAAGAAAAATACTTAATTTTGAAAGAGTAAAGTGTTGACGTAATATTTGTACTTGCCATGTTGAAAGAAATTTGAAAAGAAGAATATTTTTGTTGTTTTATCAGATTTTGTATTTTTGTATTTTGTTTTGATAATATTTACAAAAGAGGTTTTGGTGTTTGACTGTTTTTAAGAATGTTTTAAAAGTTCATCCAGTTCCTCGAGTCAAACACCGCATACCAATCCGGTGGACCAACTCATTAAACCTAGCAGGGGCTAAGGCTTTGATGAGAAGATCGCCAGTTGGTATTCGAGACCACAAGTATAATTCAACGGCATTCTTTTCCACGTGCTCCTTGATGAAATGATATCAAGATCGATGTGCTTTGATTTTGAATGTTGAACGTAGTTGCACGAGATCGCAATAGCACTCGATTGTCGCAATGACATCGAGATTCTTTCAAATATGTAACCATAGTCTTTGAGTTATGTTCTCATCCAAATGACTTGAGCACAACATGCGGACATGGCTACATATTTTGCTTCTGCTGAGGACAACGATGTAAAATCCTCGCTTCTTCGATTGCCATGACACCGCTTTATCACCAAGAAATTGTAGAGCTCCCAAGTACTTTTCCGAGAATCTAAGCAACTGCGTGATCAACGTCTGAAAAGCTATTAGTTCAAAACCGAATCCTTCTGATACCGGATCCCCAAGTTATTGGTTCCCTTGATGTATCGAAGGATTCTTTTAGCCTCGTAGAGGTGAGTTTCAGCTGGTCTCGATTGATAACGGAGCGAGATATACAACAAATACAATGTCGCCCATTGGTCGTTAGATACATGAGAGACCCAATAATACTTCGGTATTTGGTAGGGTCAACCAATTTCCCATGCAAATCAACATCCGCTTGGTATGTGCCATTGGTGTGGCATAGGTATAACAGTTTGCATTCTATGTTTGTTTAAAATTTCAAGGGCATATTTGGACCGACTCAAGAAAATACCACGGGTGATTGATGAACTTGCAATCCAAGAAAGAATGTAAGTTCACCCATCATGGACATTTCAAAATGTTTTTCATAAGTTTTGAAAAGTGTTTGAGTATTTTAAATGTGTTGACCCAAAATGATGTCATCCACATAAATTTGAACGATTAAAATGTGTTCCCGTGATATTGTATGAAAAGTGTTGGGTCGACCGAGCCTTTAGTGAAATTATTGGCAATTAGAAAGGATGATAACTCATCATACCACGCCCGAGGAGCTTGTTTGAGACCGTGAGAGCCTTGTTCGGTTTGTAGACGTGATTAGGGAACTCGATCAACAAATCCTGTTGGTGACTAACATAGACTGCTTTCCTTCAATTTACCATTCGAAACGCGATTTTAATATCCATCGAAAGACCGTGAAGTAGGATGGATCTACTTCCTATATGGTCTATAACATCCATCTGTAGGCGTGATTAGGGAACTCGTTCGGCGTCATTGGATGCGGTTTGTTCCTACCGTTGTTGTAGAATCAATTGGTGGTGCTTCCTCAGCGATAGTTGTTGTAGCAGCGATCGGTATTGGATTTTGATCGGGTTGAGCAGGAAACATTTGATACAACCGAGTCGCTCATCAATATCATTACTAAACGAGAGGAGCAAATAGTTGCTCCATTTGACGCCGAGTTAGTTGTAAACTAGGTTCACCGATGATGGGGTTTGAGGAAGTTTAAGCAGTTATGACCGGGTTCCAAGTCATATGCTCGAAGCCATTTCGTAAGCTCATGGAAATTGGCATGAATCGTTTCCATAATCTCCTTGTACGACAATTCCGCATCCGGTAACCCTTGTAATTTTCACAATATCCTACAAAGACTCCAATGTCAGCTTTGGCTTTGAGCTTACCAAAGTCACCACGATCATTAATCGGATAACAAAGGGATCCAAATACATGAAAGTGTTTGAGATTCGGTTTACGGTTGTGGATAAGCTCATAAGGTGTTTTGTTGTGGCGTTTAGTAATCATTGAGCGATTCTGAGTGTAGCATGCAGTTGACACGGCTTCAGCCCACAAGTAATCAGGAAGTTTAGCATTAATTAACATTGTTCTTGCAGCTTCCACTAACATATGGTTTCGTCTTTCAACAACGCCGTTTTGTTCTGGTGTATGTGCAATGGATGTTTGATGCTCAATTCCCACTTTCTCATAAAATGCACGAAGAGTTTGATTCACAAATTCGGTTCCTTTATCCGTCCCGATTTGTCCGATCGTGTTCCGAGTCGAACTTGAATTTTCGTGAGAAAGGTGATGATCATATGTGGAGCTTGATCTTTACTTGAAGAAAATAAACCCAAGTCCATCTTGAATAGTCATCTACAATTACCAAGATGTAGCGTTTTCCATTAATCGTCCGCACGCGCATCGGGCCACACAAATCCATGTGAAAAGATGAAGCACATGTTTGTGAGTCGTGTTCCACCTTTGAAAGAAAGTGAGCATGAGTGCTTTTCCCTTGTTCAAAAGTCGAGCGGAGGTGATCTTTAGAATATCGTAATCTTGGGAGACCTTCAACAAGTTTGTATCGAGCAAGGTTGGTTATGGTTTGAAAGTTTAAATGTGAGAGACGACGTGCCATAGCCAAGATTTTGTAGATGTAGCCTTTGAAAGTGAGCGGATGGGAGATGAAGCAATCATGTCTTGCATTGAGATTGTGTAGAGACTTGATGTGCGTTGACCGGACATAAGATCGCTTTCTTGTAGATCACGAATGAAGCAAGTTTTCTCCTAAAAGAAACTTCCAAATCTCCATAATGTAATTGACCGATCGAAAAGAGATTGTGACCGAGACCTTCCACATAATAAACTCGCTAATTTTGATGTTACCATTGATGTAATCTCGAGCCCATAATAGCCGCCAAGTGATCATTCGAACCCGACAATGCCAATGAACTTTGAAATAAAGTTTGATAACAGCTTGAGATTACTGTCATGTGCCAGAACATCCGCTATCAACAACAGAGGATGATCTGTATCACCGAATTACATCTGAGCGACACGGATGGAATAGAAGTAGATGTGGAACCCAAGAGTTAGAGGGTTCCGATGCGAGATATAGATGAAACACATGTTCATGATTTTAGGTATCCATGTAAAGCCAAATGTATTATGTAACCATTTCGCCATCTCCAACTAGTCTTAGCTTTGGTCTTAGTGAATGCACTAGGTGATAAGTTCTTCCTAGGAGGTGAAGTGGGTTCTAAGGGTACATCAATGATTAAAGCATGAGCACTAGAAGGCGGTTTACCTAGCATGGACTTAGAAGCGATGAGTGGGCCTAGAGGTATTCCATTTTCTATTGTTCCGCTTTACGAGATAAGATAGTCGTAGCAACACATTTGTCATGACAACCAAAAAATATACTTTTATGACATCCAACACAAGAAGCTTCAAACTTAACATTTAAATTACTAAGCGGTTCATCATTCGTTACAACACTTTTTCCATTACATTTGTCAGACGCAATATCTAAAGTGGGTGCAACTTGAGTTTTATTCAAAGTCCTAAGGTGTTCTTCTACTTCAGCATTCTTTATGTCGTAACTTCCTATTCTTCCTTGTATTGCTCCTAGGCTGTGAAGTGAAGGCGTTGGGAAAAGAGGCAACTATTCCTGTTTTAGTAGAGGGAAGCACATTAGATTCTTGTGGTTTGTCATGAGATATTCTAGAGTCGGTGTGAATCTGTTTAGGTGTAGTTACAACGTTGTTACTATCCCTATCTTTCTTAAGTATCACCAACTCGCTTTTAGATCATGGATTTTGTGTAACAAATCTAGATTTTCGAGCAGTGAGTCCGTCTCGTAAGTAAAACATCTTTGGTATATGCGATGATTATCAACATCTTTTGACGCTGAGCACGAGTCTTTTGAGTAAATCAAATATGACACTATATTCCTTTTTCACTTTTGAAATTTCTTGTTCATATTTTGAGATTTGACACTTTAAAGACACATTTGATCATCCAGCTTGCTCAAGTTTTAGACAAAGAGTTTTGGTATGCAAGCTGGTTGATTTTGTTTTGCAAAGCGAGTCGTATGACAATCTTTTTGACACCATTGAAGATGACGTTTTGCATTTGAAAGTTCGTTTAACAATCGTTCATTTTCAACTTTTAAAGACTTGATTTGTGACACGATGTCGATTCTCAACATTTTCAACAGAATCGGTGATAAAATCGAATGCATATGCAATGAATGTAATAACACAACATTATGGATATCGCAGAGATAACATCTTCCAAGAGTCGATCAACATCTTTTCGTAACATTTTCTTTTACGCTTTTGTATTTGAAATCGATGTTTCGCTTGTTCGAAAACTCTTTTCATAAGTCAAGCTCCTTGAAAGTCCCTTTCCCAATAGATAGCACAAATTTTCAAATTTCGGACATGAGGTAAAATTCTTTTCGAAGAATATCTCTTTGTGCACGCGAAGAGGCGATTGAAAATGTTCAACTTTTATTTCGAATGAAATTCAATTTCACGTTCAAAAGTTTGATGTCCGAAATGAATGTTTCAAATCATTTTATAACTTTACATTTTTCGCTAATGGTTTTATTTCACTAAGTGAAGGTAAAGGACCATTAATTTGTACAAGATATGGAAAGGGACCCTCGTAAGTAGGTGTGAAAACCCAAGGTGTGTTAGAAAAATCTGTTGTGTGACAAAAGTAACGGCTTTTGAATAGTTAAATGGTTTGTTATAAACAACATTTTCATTTTGACCGACTCGCGTCATCGCATCAAATTCCTCTTGACGATTATATTCAACAACACTCATAATGGAATCATCAATTCTATGTTCGCACTATAAACTTCGAGATTTGGTTTGAATGCTCTATTTGAAAACTTTAGTTTGTAATCGCAAGATTCGGACCATATCTATTTGGATTTGGTTTAAAAGTAAACTTTTGAATCGTTGTGATTGATTCACCATGTTTATAAACAACATTTCGAAACTCCTTGATTTTATTTTGTAAGTCGATAATTTCTTCAAGATAGTCATCTATTCGTTTCGTGGAATGCTTTTTGTACTCGAGAACTGTTTTGACAAGTTAACGTACGAGACTTGGCCTTTTGAGTTTCCAAAGTAAGAGCGTTAAGTTGTTGTTTATGATCATATTCGGTTGTTCTATTTGAGACAACAAGGCATTCTTTGATGCGACTAGATCACGTATCTATCGTTTTAATGATTTTTCGTTTTGGTAAGATTTAGCAAAAGCAACTTTAAAACCTTGTTCACGTTTTCTTGAGTTTTAAAAATGTTGAGTTGCCTTTTAAGCATTCAATATCCCCGTTAACAGTGCATTTTATTTTTTAATTCTTGATTGAGTTCACAACATTGTTCCATTCGGGATTGTTGGTCATTAAGTAAGAGGTCAATATCTGGATTAGGCAAAGGTTCGTGTGTTCAACGTGAGTCGCAACATGATCATTATTCGATCCTCAAGTATAACCACGAGTCAACTTGATTATCAATGGTAACCGTGAGGTCATCTTGATCGTCAAATGTAACTAATGGATCTAGTTGAGTATCATCGAATGAGATGTGGATGACTCATGTTGAACATATTGAGCCTTGTCGGATTCGGATGTTGGCGAGATATCGATCGATGATTAATATGGTTTGATCCGGTATCGAGACAAGCCGTCGGTGTCATACACTGGGGCCTGTGTCACTCATGTGGAGTTCGTGCATGTTTGCCATCAACATAACCGATGCATTAGCCTCGCAAGTCCTCCATATCATCATCTCGAGTCTCATCGCCATAAAACTCGTTTTTTGTTTGTGAGGGTTCCACCACTTCATCCTTGAGAGCCAAAAGTAGAGCCTCTTTGTGATAAGCACCGCCTATTCCTCGGCTTGGAGCATGCATTAGCGGTGACCCTTCTCATTCTGAGTTATAGAAACGAATACCATTATTCCCATTCGAGCATTACCACTGTTCAAACACTTGAGCCCTTTGTTGTTGTGGAGCACCCATGTTATTCCTTCCCATTGGATTATACCCTTGACCACCGCCCATATGACGAACATTACCTCGATTATGAACTTCAACACGTCCATTGTTAACAACAGCCGGATTCCTTGTGTTGGATGAGGTACGAATGCGATTGTTGGATTTGTTTGAGTATCGGCCGAAGGCTCTAGCAATCATGACAAACCCTTGCTGCAATGCATCAAAAGCTTCTGTATCCTCATTAGATTTACTGTAAAGGGCTTGATCATTGTTGTTGTTGTATGGAACCAATTGAGTTTCTTGAGATTGGTGCTGTGACGGATCATAAGGTGTTATCTTAGCAGATGGTTGAGCATCGGGTTGTGGAGGATTTGTGAATACAATTTGTAAGGTCGGGAATTGAGGATAACAAGCTTGAGCCCACAATGCTAATTGTTGATTATACGGAAGTGAAGGTGAAACTGGTAACCCTTTCTTTGTCAACTTCTTTTTGGTGGGGCTTCAAATAGTCGTACAACAATCCGTATGTAGCATGATGAAGATTCTTAGCTTGACGGATGAAAATGACATACTTTTCCCAATCAGGACCAAGACTACTCAGAACTTAGTGTTGACACAATTCTTGGCATGAGGATGTTGTGTTTGTCCAAGTCATTGATGATGTCGAGAAGCGATGATGATATGACTCAAATGTCTCCCGGGTTCAATCATGAAGTGTTCATAAGCCAAGTAGATTTTGGATTCCATGTCTTCTTGATTGAGTTCAAGACCTTCCATGAGAAGATGAATATGTTCCACATTGCTTTAGTATTCTTTTGAGCATCAACACTTCGAAGGATCGGATTGGGTAATCCCAAAAGGATGTATTGCATTGCTAGTTCATCGGCTTCAAAATGTAGAAGTTCATCAGCAGTGAGGTCATTAATACTTGCAATGTTGGTGACATCACCTCTTGGTGGATTGGCATTTGGATCTCCGGGTGTAATGACAGTAGGCATATGAAATGGACCTTCCATGATGACCTTCTTCAAGAACTTTCCATGTGGCTTCTTTAGATCACAGAACCTAAAGAACCTTATCACCCGTTGATCATAGTTTCCGGGAGTGAGCATTGGAGGTCGATCAAGTGATCCAGCTTCATGTATGGATTGTTGGCTACTTAGAGCTTCACACATCTTTCCAAACCAAGACGGTTCCTTCATAGTATTCCTGGACGGATGTTGATTGTGAATGTTTGTGTAAGGTTGTACTTGAAGACTAGGGGGTGGTTGAATCATTTGTGGTTGAATTTCTCCTGGAGTAAATTGTTGTTGAAATTGTTGTTGATAAACTTGTTGTTGTAGATTGAATTGTTGTTGTTGTGGACTGAGTTGTTGTTGTTGGTGTTGAAGATACACATGAGGAAAGTAGTTAGAGTATGGTGGTTGAGACATCTTGATAACTTGTGTTGTAAAATGGATCTTTGTAGTCAAATGAAACTTTGTTGATGAAGAGTCCTTAGGCGTAGAAACCAAGTTTAGGCAAAGAAAACCTTAGGCGTAAAAATACCAAACTTACTCGTAAAATTAATGTTTACGCGTAGGATTAGCTTACGCGTAAGAATTGAGAAACACTAAGGTTAGGCGAAACTCGAAAGTTAGGCGTAGAATGCTTATGCGTAAGACAAGGCTTAGGCGTAAGAAAATTCTTAGGTGTAAAGAGTCCCACGCGTAAGTTTTAGCTTATGCGTAAAATTAGGTTTTGCCCAAAATCCTTTACACTTATTCCAAAGTAAAGATATCCAAAGTCAAAGTGTTTTCAGGCTTATCCAAGCAAGAAAACACGAGTAAACCAAAACATCAAGATCAAACCTTGAAGAACTTACGCGTAAACTTAGGGTTTACTTATGCGTAAAAATTAACCAAAACTGATTTTCAGCCCAAAGTGTTTCTAAACCAGATTTTTGTGATGAAACAGCTTTAATATCACCAAAATAACACAAAAGTGTGAAACTTGATGATCCAAAACTTTGATACACCTTACGTGTAGAAGAGACCACACGATTAAAACCAAGCTTAAAAACTATGAAATACACGTAAAGTTGCAAACTTTTTGCCAAAAACTTAAACTGTAACACTAAATAACCTTTAAAGTACAAGAATCTTGAATTTGAAAGTGAAAAAATCAAAGCTTTTTGCGTATGAAAGTTTGTATACCGAGAGTTACGCGTAAAACACAATAACGTCAAAAACAAAATCGTTTCACCCAACTATTTGGCGATTGATACCACTGTTAGGTTCCCATATTAGTAACACAAGCATCAATAGAAGAAATATAGACAAAGGTGATCGGTTGAACACGACACAAACAATACGCGTAAGATACTAAGAAAAGTTATGCGTGAGTATTGATATGAAATGAACAACCAACCATCTAAGGATGGTTTACATGAGGTATTTATAGGAGGGAACTAGGGCAACACACTAAGTTCCCATCCTTTCCTTATTGGGCTTTGCATAGGCTCATGGGCTTTCTACATGAGCCTAGCCTTGATTACTAACATAAAAGCCATAATTAAGCTAACTATTACATATTAATTACTAACACTTGAATTCTAGTTTAGGAGTGATTCCAACAGAAATAGTTGTTGGGTTTGATGTTTGGTTGATGATTGGAGGTTGATTGATTGTATTTGGATGTTGTGGTATTGATTTGGTAGTGTTTGGTTGGGAAAGAAATGGTGTACGAGCCACCTAGGGCACGTACGTGCACCATGGGTTGCGTACGTGACCCACTTGGACCTTGGGTCCGGGTCGGGTCGTTTTGGTAGCTTGTTGGTTGATATTGTTGGTGTTTGGATGAGAGGCGTGGAGCCGAAAAGCTTCTAGAGCTTGTTTGGTTCACGTGGTCTTAACCGTGACCGTGTCATGACTATTAGGGTCATAACATTGGTTTCGGGCATATTTGGTTGGTTGATTGGTTGGCGAGACTGTTTTGAGTTGATTTGGGATTGAATTGCGCTATTATGACTTTTAATTTAGACTTGATATATAAATTGTCAACTTTGAGCAACGTCGGTGTTACTTTGACTTTTTAGTCAATAGTTGACCCGACAACGCCGTAATATGGACTTTAGTATAGTTTGGACTATTGATTGATTTAAAGCGAGAAGTCGACTCGTGCTTGTGGACTCGAAACGAATAAAGATATGAAACTAATATTGAATTTGACGAAATATATATATATATATATATATATATATATATATATATATATATATATATATATATATGAAAATGCCAATAGACTATGAAACATAAATAATAAAAAGATTTTCATACCAAATATATCGATAACAAGACTTACCTTGTTATTTACGATTTTAAATAGAAACTAACGACTAAAAATGGAAATGTTTTATAATAAATAAGTGATTAATGTTTCGAGTACACGTTTATCGAAATATGCCAATTATGGGCATTTAATACTAGTTTCAAGTATTTATTTACTTACGTTGTGTGCATGGGTTACGGATAACCTAACATTAATAGTGTTGATCCACGTGGGTAGCGGACTTATTAGGTTTGTGGAAAACTAGAAGGGGGGTTGAATAGTTTTGCCGATTTTAAGTTAGTTTCAAAAACTTTATATTCGATAATATGTGAGATCGTATGGATGTAGAGAAAGTATAGATCTAATGATAAAGCAAGTAAATAAAGTAAAGCAAAGGGATAGAAAAGACACAACCGATTTATAGTGGTTCGGCTACAAGGACACCTTCCTTGCCCTACTCCACTCCCCGAGTCACCTACTCGAGAGTTCAAGCACTATGTCAGCAAACTCTTTCAACTTGTCAGAGAAGCCTTCACAACGTTGCTTACACCTTTTTCCGGTACAAAGCTAAATACCGAGTCCGTAACACGGTGGACCAAACCAACACGACTATTACACAACAAATATGTGAAATATCAAATACAAGATCTTCGCTACAAAAATCTTGTGGAGGAACAAATCAATCAAGGACCCCTTGCTTGGATGACTTGTATAATGCTCGTGATCTCGCCTTAGAGAAGGACCTATATGAGAATCACTAAAGAAAGAAAGAAAGAAGGAAGTACTCTCTAGATCAAGTGATCTTTTGTTAGAAGAGAATGAGAGTATATGAGAGAATTAGTAAGAAGAGGGGTAAGTTAGAATGAAGAGATGGCTCTCTATTTATAGGCAAAATCTACCACTGTTCCCTGGATCCCACAGATCCCTCCCACAAGGGATCCGTCTAGTGTAATCATAGGGATCCGTGGGACGCTCCTCTTTGCCCATGGGTTTTTTGGTTATGGGTCATGGGTCATGGGTTATGGGTTGGTCCATGGGTATTCCTTTAGATTCAATGTATCTAGTCAAGTGGGTATGGGTCAATACCATGAGTTATGGATATGATCCATGGGTTGTGATTTTTACCCATCCTAATAAACTATTACAACAAATGATTTATTACAACATTTTGTATTTAAATGGCTATATGTAAATGCTTTACAAAAATAACATGTATCTTTATAATTGTACTTAAGATAACATTATATTTGTTATCAACAAAACACAAAGAGATCGCAAAATATTAATAAACGTTTTTACGGTTTATTTGTATTAACAATCTTCCCCTTTTTGTTGATGACAAAACATAATGTTATGATGAGTAAAACTTAAGAATAGATGTATGTTTTGAAAGCCCCTAAGTTTTACTTCTTCTCTCCCTTTTTGTCGAAACAAAAAAGTTAACCCATCGAAGAAATAAAAGTGTGGAAAAATGGTCCACGAATCGCTTGCTCCCCCTAGTTTGAGGCGTCAATTGAAGAAAAATAAAAAAATTCTACAAAGAGAAAGGTTAGTAATATGCTAAAATAATCTTGTGATTGACGAGAATCAAGATGGGGAGCCAAGGTATGTAAACAAGGCCTTGTAATAAAGCAACATAGTGTAGTGGTATTTATGCCACCTACGAGCATGTAAAAATAAGAACAAGACTTGTTCTTGAAAATGACTCAAAAGGAAAAAGTACTAAAAATAGAAAATAGTAGTAATGATTCCGTCCATGCATGCATAAGGTTATGGATGGAGCTTTTGATGAGTAATGGTATTGATGCGATCAAGGATGAGGGTGAGTATGAATCGCATTTCTTCCCTAACTTCTATTGCAATTTCCCTAGTGGATTGGCAATGTTCATAATGTAAGTGATGTGGGTAATGAGTGCGGAAGTTTTCCGGATTGTTTTGATTTGTGAGTTGCGGAATATGTGGTGGAAAAATAGGAAAATACGGATCAAAGTCCGGAATGATTAGAAGTGGTGGTGGAAAAGAACCTAGATGTTCTTGTATTTTAATGGGAGCTAAGGGTGGTGATGTTTCAAGATCATTGAATAATGTGTTTGGAGAAGTGGGAGGTGTCAATAAGGCTATTTCTTTTTGTTTTGGTTGTTGAGATCTTGTTGGAGTCGTAAGGAGTTCCAAAAGAGTAACTTTAGGTGATGAAGTTGGTGTACTTGTTGGTGATGAAGGAGGTGCTATAATGGAAGCATCTTGTGGTGAGTTATTTGATGGTGATGAGCCATTTGATGATGGTTTTCCTAAGAAACAAGATCGGATGCTAATCCGTGCGGATATCCTAGAGTTTGATTGTGGTATTTTGGAAGGTGGGAGTATAAAAGTTTGGGTTTCATGAAGAGGATTGTTTGTACTAGGTGATTCATCTAAGTTGTAAGAGCTTGTGAATGACATGGTGTTGTTTGTTTGTGAAGATGAGATGAATTATGCAAGCATTTTGGGAGTTCTATATATAGAAAAACAATGCATTGTAATGAATGCTTGACCCAAAATGTGGATTAAAATCTAATGATTAGATATGAATTTAAGGCATGTGATCATGAGAACACAAGCATTAAAGAACATACTCCAAAAAAATGAAAAAATGTTGGATTTTTCATCCAAAGTGAGAAAAATAGAAGATAAAACCAGACTCATCTCACGGATCCCACGGATCCTTCCTTGAGGGATCCGTCCAAGATAAGGCCGGGATCCTTGGGATTGGTGATCCAGCGACACAAAATTTTCCTTTTGGAAACATTTTTGCCTATTGTGCCTATATGCAAACTATTTGGAGTTGCGGTTATCTCGACTCCTAAGAAGAAAAGAGAAATAAACTAGAAGTGAAAAGCATATTATTATGTGAGATAACCCGAGTGCTCCT